>OX459097.1:14436209-14443709 GCA_949775045.1 Metridium senile | reverse complement strand
CTATAACGTTACTAGGTTGCAGGCAGATGTCTATTGTGATCTTGGATGCTGTTACTTAGGACTCAAAGACTATAATACTGCTAAAGAATATATAGACAGAAGTCTACGAATCGCTAAAGACAGTGACATTGGAATCTTTTATGATTGTAACCGTCACTTGGCTGATCTATACCACGGTTTGTCTCAATATGCCAAGTCACTGGATTGTTGTAAAGAAACTTTGAAATTTGCTAAGGAGATCAGCTCTGAAAAGGAGGGATATACCTACGATCGCATGGGTAAGGCATTGGCCTCTTTGGATAGAATGGAGGAAGCAATTGATTGCTACAATAAAGTGCTTAAGCTCGCTCAAGAAAGTGGGGATAAAGATAAAGAAAAGAAGGCATATAACGATTTAGGTTCTTGTTATAGTAATCTGGGACATTACGATAAGGCAAAAAGTTGTCTTGAGAAAGTTATAGAAATAGCTAAAGAAATAGGACACACACGCCATGAATTGATCGCTTATAAAAACATGTTTCACTTATGTTCTGAACAAGGCAACCTAAAGCAAGCTATTGAAAGCCATCGGAAGTATTTGGAAGTTAAAAATAACGTTGGTGGTGAGGAAAAAGAAGAAGATGCGCTAGGATATAGGGATTTGGGTAACGCATTCACAACAGTTGGAATGTATGGCGAGGCCCTGAAATATTATGAGAAATCTAATGAACGCCATTCTATATCACGTTCGAACATTGGCATCGTTTATGGCTCTTGTGGAGAGCCATACAAGGCCATTCAATGTTTTCAAAAACAACTAGATACTGCTATGAAAGCAGGCAAAGTAAATATGGAGATATATGCGTATTTCAACCTTGCAGCTGCATACAAAAAATTAAACTGGAATGAACTTGCAATGGAATGTCAACTAAAATTCATTATTCTTGCTGTCCAAACGGGCGACAAATGTGGAGAGATTGTATACTATCAAGAGTTAGGTGATTTTCTTCTTGAACACGGGAAATTAAATGAAGCCATCAAATGTCACACAAAGGCCTTGAAGATGGCCACAAAGTTTCATAAAACTACTTTCGTGCGATTTGGCTCCGGAAAACTAGCAGAAATATACCTAAAACTTGGTAAACATGATGAGGCTATCAAGTTTTTTAAAAGCAGTTTAACAATAGCTGTTGAAAATGGCGACAAAAACAACGAAGCTCGCTACAATGCTAACGTTGGTAATGCCTACTGGGCTTTAGCTCAACACCACAAAGAGAGAGGTGAGTGCACGCAGTATAATCAAGCCATCGAACTAGCTGAAGTGTACATGAGAGACAGTATAAAATGCTGGGATGAGGTCATCAATAATTTACGAGAGTATCAGCCAATCCAGATATCCCTTCTTGATACTACTCTCATATCGTTTAAGAATCTCACTTCGATTCTTATCGAAACAAACCAAACCGAAGAAGCACTTTTAGTTGCTGAACATGGTCGTGCACGTGCACTTGAGGAGACACTAGTTTCCAAGTACTTCATGAAACATCAACCCTTCAAATCCGTTACAATTCACAAGAACGATTTAAAGCTGTTGCTTGCAGATAACACGTGTCTACTATTTACGGCTTTTACATTACAGAATGAATTTTATTACTGGGTTCTTTCAAAACAACGAACTGTTTGCATTACCAACAAGGTTGAGCACAACAACGTTCAAATCACACTTCAAACAATAGACAGGTTGATTTGTTTGGCATTTAACTCCATAGGGGCTAGAGAATTGGATGCTGTATGTGAGGACAGATCTTTAGTACCTGTTGGCGACCATGAAAAGAGTCATCAGTCGCATGCAAGAAACAATGCGAACTTAAGAAACCCTGAATCAACATCGAGTGGTCATGATTGTGACTACGATCAGCCGCTAAAGGAACTTTTCGAACTTATTATAACACCCATTAAACAACATCTCACTGAAGATGAGATTGTCGTCGTTCCCGAAGTTCACTTTCACTTGGTGCCGTTTGCAGCTCTGCTGGATCCAGACTCGGGACGTTTTCTCTGCGAAACCAAGCGCATCAGACTAGCGCCATCTTTAACAACTTTAAAGATTCTGAAAGAATGCTCAGACGACTACCACAGCAAGAAAGGCGCTCTCGTAATCGGAAATCCTCTTGTTGGTGAAGTAATGTTTCGTGGAGAAAACAAAACCTTTTCAAATCTACCATCTGCAGCGATGGAAGCTGGGGTGTTTAGTTCAATTCTTAGTGTCTTGCCACTAATCGGGATTGATGCCACTAAAGACGCAGTCAAAGAAAGACTCCAACAAGATGCAGCTGTCATCCACATTGCAGCTCATGGTGACGATACCACTGGAGAAATCGCTTTAGCACCAGGAATATCTGCACAATCCAAAGCCATTCCTGAGGAAGAAGACTACATCTTGACAATGCAGGAAGTTCAAGAAATTGGAGTGCGCGCCAAGCTTGTGGTTTTGAGTTGCTGCCACAGTGGCCGTGGAGAAATCCGTACTGAAGGAGTTGTCGGTATGGCTCGTGCTTTTCTAGCTGCAGGAGCCCGTGCTGTGGTAGCATCATTATGGGCCATCGACGACGAAGCCACACTTGACTTCATGGCAGGTTTCTATATGCATCTTAGGCGTGGTAGGAGTGCAAGTGTGAGCCTGAATGAATCCATGAAAGAACTGATACGAGAAAAAAGATACAGCCACCCAAAATACTGGGCTCCATTCTTTCTTATCGGAGATGACGTCACCATATTTTAATTGTGTAAATACAGTTATGTACAATTTAAGTCAATATATATAATCAGATAAATCAAGCCTGCATTTATTCTTCGTTATATTGACGATGATGTGACAATTAACAAATTGAAGTGTCTTTTCTATGGTCTATACTCTTATCGAACATAGAAATGACGTAAGAAAATGGTCAAAACTCAAGTGGAACCACGAGCGCAGCGAGTGGTTTCACTGCAAAGTTTTGGCCATTTTCTTTCTATGTTCGATAAGAGTATAGACCATATGTACAATTTAAGTAGATACATGTAAATAGATAAATCAACCCTCCATTTTTTCTTCATAGTATTGGAGATGATGTCACAATTTTATTTATTAATTAAATTTCATAAACAAGTATTTACTAGGACTGACTCTCCTGATAATCGCTAAAATGGTTTGAAATCGCTACTAAAGACAAAGAATATCGTAAATAACTCTTCATGAAGAAGTTATATTTACAGTTCAGCCTGCAAAACTTGTATGGGCTACCTGTGGACAAATATTCTCTTGAACGCAAAGGGTCATGGGACTGCCAGTGCGCAAACACATCAAGAAAGCAATGTAAATATGTTATAACCAAGTTAATTTCGTGTAAAACAGTATTTTTGTAAGCAATTCAATGCTTATTTTGCATTGAAACGATTACATGATCAGAGTAGAAGTTACTGCTACGACGAAACAAGTGAGTCTTTTAAAATACTATTAAAATTAGTGTACATATTGCAATATTAACGAGCTGATACTTCCGGTCCGCGATATCTCACACTAGCTAAAAATATTACAATCCGATATTCTAAGATTTCGGCCGGGGATTTCGGTACGTTTTGGATTGTATATCTTTGTGTGTGCTTTTATAGCAATAATATTAAGCTTATAATAATTAATATTTTCACATAAATTGCTTATATATGGCTGTATGGCTGTGTAGATCTATGTGTACCATATGTGGAATATGTACAACAAGACCATTCGCTCGATTTCTATTTCATATTATTAACATACTAAAAAACTCTAGTTGATGATTGGTTATATTGAAACATTAACGATATGAAGAAATATTTCATTGTACAATATAGATATATGATTCTATCTTAAACTATACTCTTATATAGCTAGCTGTATATATACATAATTATATAGTAGGTCTAGATTTAAATATTAACTGGGAGTTAATATTCACTACAAGGTACAGTGTTACGTACCACATGCTTTTTGATAATTAAAAACATAATAATCAGACAGAGTTAATATATTCTTGCTTGCAAAAGAACTCTTCAATATTTAACCTACATTCCAGTTGGGACCAATTGGTCTGATCCCCCATTTGGAATGTAAGATATTTATGAGTTTTTAATATAACCTTCTGTTGTCTATTGGAATTCTCTTCTTGCTTCTGGGAACTGTAAATTGTGAGCTAAGACCAAGCTTTCATCCTTGTATGTATGTACATGTATATAATTATATGCATAACATCATTATCGGTCATAATAATAATAATAATAATAATAATAATAATAATAATAATGGCTTTTATTTTGACACAATAAAATTACAGCGTTGCTGATGTGGTCATGTATCTAAGTAACACACTCACTCATAAAATTACAAAAATCCAAATTCCCAACCCACAAGACTCCAATAACCAATGAACAAATTACAAAAGGAATCATTATAACCATCAGACAGTAAATCTTGATGCAAAATTGTCCTGATTGGCATAAGTTTGAACTTGTAACTTATTATGTAGATTTTTTTAAAAAATAAATAAAAAAAATAGAATATGAAAGAACTAACCTTCACGTTATGTATGTTGATGGAGTGTATTTTAAGTTGTTTCAGACATTCAAGTCCATGTTGTATCAGAAATAATAATAATATTAATAATAATAATAATAATAATAATAATAATAATAATAATAATAATAATAATAATAATAATAATAATAATAATAATAATAATAATAATAATAATAATAATACATAGCTTATATAGCACTTATTCAAGTCTGTTCTAGGCGCTCAAATAAAAATACAAAAATACATGCAATCACTCTCCTTAAGTTGGCTGGTGATTGCATTTTCCAATACAACATGGCCATTTATGTTGTAAACATTATTTTACATACATTGTCAAGTGTAGGGTGGGCCGGGGATAATATTGCTTTCTTAATTTGTTACATGATCATGCAATTTCTATAATTATCACCATTCATTATTGGCAGGGATTTTGGGCTTCTCTGTTGTGTTTTTGAAACCTTCTTGAAAGTGTTTTGTTGTTTACACAGTTGCATGACTCTTTGAACAACCAATCTCGTAAGCGACCACTCTTTCAATTGCCGTTTCATTTCTCATATAAACTCTGTAATATATCTCTCCAGTAATTAAGTGATCACTCACACATAAACGACTGCAACCACCTTTAGTTTTCATGTTTTTGGAGTAATTCTTTATTTTTCCTCTTTTATACTCGACATGCATCAGGTGGAAAAAATGCCAAACAAAGAGGATGGTCAGTAACTTTTAAAGTCGTTGATAATTTTGGACATGTCTGGAAGTGTTAGAAATTACAAATGATTTGGGCTTCTGTGATAGGCTACTCATAGTTTGGGCTCCCTGTGTTAAGGTTCTCCTAAGAAACCATCCCATGAAAACAACAACTTCTCCTGGTCCAAGGGTGGTTGCTTACAAGAGCGTTAACTGTATTGAATTACATAGACTGTGTCTGGTACACAGAGGAGGAGCTAAATATTTTATATATTTGTGCCTCTTATGAAAAATTATAAGGTATTTCGGTATCCAATTACCAACTTTTATTATCAATGAAATATACATAAAACTTATATATTTATTTATAATTTCAAAATTTATAATTTCACATTTTTATATGTGAAAATAATGTGTTAAAATATCATTACTATAGTTACACAGCTTTACAGTAGCTTATATATTGTGTCAGAAAAAGTTTTCTTTTCTTTTTAATTGATAATTATATAATAAACAGAAATTATATTACATGGGTAAATTCTTAGAGATACAGATTTTATCTTCTTGTATTGAAAACATCTCACTTATTTGCTGTGCTGATCATCTTTGAATTAAAAATCATATCAACACTTGCTGTACTTGTGCTCACTTGTGAAAATTTGTATCTTCTCACATCATATATCCTCTATGTCGATCTTGACTGCAGGCTAGCCTTGCATCATGTATATAAATATCATATGCATGTGAAAACTCCATAATTTGTGTATACTGGTCTGGCCAATAACATGATTGAATATCAGTACCAGCACTGATTCAGGCTATTTCTAAGTCAATTGCTAACAATAGATCAAAAAATTATTAATAACAATAATTATTATATAATGAAAGGATTGAATAATATGACATTTTCATGAAGGTTATTTTGATATCAGTACCAAATTTTAAGTACAAAAGTTCCTTTTTATTTAGTTTAATAATTATTTTAAAGATGAAAGAGCAATAATACTTCTGACACAAATTAGTGACAACAGAAGATAAAGTGGGCATACGATATAATTCAAATAGTCTATTTTTTATTTATTTTCTGTTTTCATGTAAATGTTGGTTTTGTTTCATATACAAAGCATATTCATTTATTTATCTATTTATTTATTTATTTATTTATTTATTTATTTATATATATATATATATATATATATATATATATATATATATATATATATATATATATATATATATATATATATATATATATATATATATATATATATATATATATATATATATATATATATATATATATATATATATATATATATATTTATTTATTAGACTGATATTTTTTTCAGATAGCCCAAGTCATAGGCAACTCGAAAAAAATATCCGTTATCATATCCCATAATTTCTTATATTATTTTGATATATATTTATATATGTCCAAATGAGTCAAAGTTTTTGCAAATCGCTGTATATATATATATATATATATATATATATATATATATATATATATATATATATATATATATATATATATATATATACAGCCGATTTCGAAAAGGTTGTCCACCTGAAAAAGACATATATACTAAAATAAATATCACGTGACTTATTATATATTCACTTTCCGCGCGTGTAGAAAGTCAGGTACTTCTAGCGACGGAAGATACTGCTTGTTTGAATTCACCGCCACATTACTCTCAAATGCACCTGACTTTCTACACGCGCGGAGAGTGAATATACAGTGAGTCACGTGATATTCCTTTTAGTATATATGTCTTTTCAGGTGGACAACCTTTTCGAGATCGGCTGTATATATATATATATATATATATATATATATATATATATATATATATATATATATATATATATATATATATATATATATATATATATATATATATATATATATATATATATATGTAGTGTTTACAACATGAGCGGCCGTGTTGTATCGGCAGATACAATCGCAAGCCGAAGGCGCGCGATTGTATCGCCGATACAACACGGACGCGAATGTTGTAAACTACTTAAAAAATGTCTAGGTTAGCTCTTTCATATTTAACCAAAATTTTCAAGATTAAAATAAATTTTGCCGTAAAATTACCAGTTAAAACTTATGCAAATCAGGATATACAACACTAGTGTTGTATCAGATTTACAACACTCGTCATGGTCATGATTTCTTTTGAAAATGTCTCATTAATTATTCATGAATTTTTTAAATATATATATAT